>JAKTWD010000523.1:0-42276 GCA_030581935.1 Metschnikowia corniflorae | reverse complement strand
ATCATTGCCTCATTTCGCAACAGGCATCCGCAGATACTCCAGTCATTTAATCAGTGTCCGTGTGAATAGTGAGACGCAAGGGATATCTGGAATGGCGATGAATTGCTTCCATTTTTGTTCCATTTGCAGGCACCAGGTTGAAGTGGCTGTGATCTTTTCTTTAACGTCTTCATTGAATTCCGTTAATTGCAAGCACATTATTGCTAAGTGTGTTTCCCCACAATATGTCAAATCTACCTTCCCCAACATGCACACTGCGCACCCAGTGAAGGTCTGTAGTACGCGGATTATACTCAGCCTCACTCCTACTTCTCTTTTCTATAGATAACGGAGATCGTCACGGCGTTTCCCGTATAATTTCTATTTATTATTATCGATTTAAAAAAGGAGTCGTTTCAAAAACTCTCACATTTACAACAAAGCCTGGCCATGAGAATCGGGAAAAGAAGGGCTCCGCTCTATCTCAACGTCAACGCATATAGAGCAGCTGATGTATTCCTTCCGGGACCCAAGGACCGTCAGCACAAAAAAGTCAATGCCAGTTTAACGGTGCAGCTCAATAGGTACAAAAAACGGTGCCGGCGAAAACTCAATACCAGCCACCCTAGTTGGGATGAAACTTTTCGTATTCCTTTGAAAGATGGAGACTACTCAGATTTGCTAGTTTTGGCAGTATGGAACCGATCTGCGGGGTCGAAAACTTACATGGGCGAAGTCCGGATTCGCGTGCGTGATATTTTCGAAAATGAAGAGATCAACGCGGTGGATCCCACTTGGTATAAACTATACCTGTCGCTGGCAAGAAGTGGGTATGTGACAGGGTCAATTCTTTTACTGTTCACGCTCAGTGCTGGCAAAAGAAAGCATACAGACAGGGCCATGGAGGAATCTATGCCTGAGAACAAGTCGCTGAACAGACCCGAGAGCGAATCGAGCCTCGATCAGAGCCAGCCACCAAAACTACGTGTCCAAGCTCCAACTGTAGCGGACCTAAAGCTAGACTCAATGTTCATCTCTGATAAAGAGCTCTGTGGTGCGTTCAAGACCTGGATGGACTCCCTCATATGTCCGGATTCAGATATTGCATACACCGTGGACGACCAGGGCTTTTACTCCGATTTGCCTGCCAGCTACCACTTTAGTGTTGCCTCCGATATCTCGGATATTGACTCGCTTGCCGATTCGCGTAGAAATATTTCGAGAAACTCGTCGAGCTCGAATTTTCCGGTTGCTCCGTCTCTGCTCTCAAATCCGCCGCTCGAGGGGTCACTGAGCTTGTCGCCACAATATTTGTCTATAATCAACCCAGGAGAAGAGTCCGAGGGCACTTACACCACCGAGTCCGATATTCTGTCCGATGCCTCTGCTTCGAATCCTAGTGATGGTCTCTTTTACGCCAGCGACAATGCGCAAAGCGACTCAAAACAGCCCAGAAGAAGAATTCTCAGGAGAAGGAGGAAGAGAAAGGAAGAGGACAAGTCTTCGAAGTACGAGCTCAGAAACAGAAACGTCCGCGGAGTGCTTTTTCTCGAAATAGCCTCGTGTTCGGATCTCCCGCCCATCAAAAGCTTTACTCGCACCACGTTTGACATGGATCCATTTGTCGTAGTGACCTTTGGCAAAAAGACGTTTCGAACGAGCTGGAAGCGCCACAAATTAAACCCGATCTACAACGAACGTTTGGCATTTGAGGTTTTGGAGAGCGAGTTGAACTACAACATCCAGTTCTCGGTGCTTGACAAAGACCAGTTTCTGTTCCACGACCAGGTCGCCGATGTGACTTTGCCTGTTCGAGAGTTGATTGACATAGCAAAGGATCCTCAGGGTGATGAATGGTTTACGGGTGAAGATTCTACGTCGTTATCTTCAGATCACGCGAATTCATGCGAAAGAGATAACCGTGGTTCTCGTCCTGGCTCTCTTTCTGACTTATCCTCCCCTAACCCAGCCATTGAGCTAGCAGATGACGGCGATCTAGTAAAAACGCGGAAAAAGAAGTTCTTGAGGAAGAAAACAAAGGTGCTGTACGTGGACACGTCTTTGTTCAAGACGTTGAATCTCACTTTGGACTTGAAAAACAAAAAAATGGCCGAGAAGCACAATTCGACCATAAAAATCCGCGCCAGGTATCTCACCTACGACATTCTCAGAAGAGACTTCTGGAAGGTGCTCTTGGAGCAGTACAATGTCGAGGAGAACTCGGGTCTGTTGGACTACATCGAGTTGATATCGTTCTTGGACACATTGGGATGCACGGACAGTGACCAGATCGTGTCTGACTTTTTCCAGGATCTTGGCCGATCGTCGTGGGGCGGAGATAAACTTACCTATGATGAAATTGTGGGCTGTTTGGAAGCATACGTGCTCAGCGAGAACACCGACCCCGCGAAGAAGATATTCGAGATAGAGAGATGTCCTATCTGCACTCACAAGAGATTGAGCCAGAAAGACGACTTGGACATCATAACTCATGTTGCAATATGTGCGTCAAAGGACTGGAGCATTGTGAACAAACTTCTCGTCTCCTCATTCGTGTCACCCCAAATCGCCACCAAAAGATGGTTCTCCAAGGTGTTGATCAAACTCACATACGGAAAGTACAAGCTAGGAAGTAACTCGGCGAACATTTTGGTCCAGGATCGCTCCACAGGCATTGTTATGGAAGAGAAGATGAGCGTCACCGTCAGATTGGGAATCAGACTTCTCTACAAAGGACTCGATAGAGCCAAGAATAAGCGGATCAGAGTTCTTTTGGAGAGATTGAGTGTCAAGCAGGGAATCAAGTTTGACGACCCGGCGCTGAAAAAGGACATTCAGGCTTTTATTCAATTCCACAAGTTGGACTTGAGCGATTGCCTCATATCGGATCCGACGAAGTTCCCAACCTTCAACGAGTTTTTCTACAGAAAGCTAAAACCTGGCGCAAGACCCATCGAAGCCCCGGAGGATGAGCGAATCGCCGTGTCTCCCGCAGATTGCAGGTGCACGACTTTTGTCACGGTTGATGACGCCACCAAACTCTGGATCAAGGGAAGAAACTTTACCCTTGCAAAGCTCTTCAATGGAAATTTTGCGAACTTGGAGAAAACAGACTTATACAAGTCTGAGAAGTCTTGTGTCGGTATTTTCAGATTAGCCCCACAGGACTACCATCGCTTCCATTCCCCTGTTAGTGGTACAATTGGTCCTATGAAATACATAGAAGGCGAGTATTATACCGTCAACCCGATGGCCATCCGATCAGATTTGGACGTGTATGGCGAGAATGTTCGAGTGGTTGTTCCCATCTACACACCTACTTTCGGGACTGTGATCTTGGTGGCTGTGGGAGCGATGATGGTGGGCTCTACTATCATCACTGTAAAAGAAGGCCAGGAAGTACGGCGCGGAGATGAGATTGGATATTTCAAGTTTGGGGGTTCGACCGTCCTCTTGTTGTTCGAGAAAAGCAAGTTTCAATTCGACACAGATCTTGTGGGTAATTCCAAGGACCGCGTTGAAACTTTGGTGAGGGTTGGCCAGAGTATAGGCCATACACCTGAAGCTGCTGAGCACAAGAGAAAGCAAATCGACTTCAGCAAGCAGCCCAAAGATTTCAAGGTGGGACTCATTCGTGCCATCACGGGTGGTGACGTTGATAATAAGCTCAAACTTGAAACCTGGGAGACCAAGCAGATCGATGTCAGCTCGGAGGACGTCGACCTTGTTGCACGTCAAGATGAAGAAGAATTCGGAGTCCTGGACCAGGGAGACTGGGAGGTAGACAGTTGAGCTTTCTACGTTTGATGATAAGGATTGTCAAATACGCGGTTCTTCCATATTACCTTTGAAACACAATGCTTAGACCTGATTATTGATACCTGGCATTCTGCAATTATCTCCATTTCAAGACACCAGCGAAACTCCCCCAAACTTGCTTTCTACCATACAAAGCCTTCCATTCATCTATCCTTATCCCGTCGATCCTCTTGACCAAGAATTGCGCCTTTCCAATGTTGTGTCCAGGTTCCGATACTAACAAGGCTTGCCAAATACGCGTTTCTTCCATATTACTTCTGAAACACATTGCTTAGACCTGTTTGTTGATACCTGGCATTCTGGAATTTACTTTATTTCAAGACACCAGCGAAACTCCCTCAAACTTGCTTTCCACCATACAAAGCCTTCCACTCATCTATCTTTTTCTCGTCGATTCTCTTGAACAAGTATTGCGCCTTACCAATGTTGTGTCCAGGTTCCAATACTAACTCAAACTTGTCGGTAATGGACAATGCTGGGGCGTTCAAGACCTCACAGATCTGATCTCTTGTGGCGGGCATGAAGGGACTAATCACGGAGGAAACCAAGTAGATCAAGTTCAACGCAACTCCGACAACACCATCGGACACATCTGGAGAGTTGGTGAAAAGCGAGTTATCCAACTTGTTGTCCTGAAGGAACAAGTTACCACGGGACGAAATGGCCATAGCAATCTCCAACCCGCGCCTAATGTTCACAGCCTCCATGTTTTCGATGTAAGATGCCAACAACTCATTCACATCTTTCGCAAACAGATCATAGTTGGGGATCTTGCTGGTGTCGAACTTTGGAATGACACCATGATACTTGACACCAACAAACTTCACCACCCGGTTGACAAAGTTGCCCAAGTTGGCCAAAAGCTCGGAGTTGTTCTTGGTGACAAATTCCTTCCACGAGAAATGAGAGTCAGAAGTCTCGGGTCTGATCGACGCCAAGTAGTATCGCCACACTGAAGGCGCGATTCCGGTGTCTTTGGCGTTGTTTCCAAATACACCGACACCTCTTGATTTGGAAAACTTGCCGCTCTCGTACTGCAAGTACTCAGTGGTGTTCAAGTGGTGCAACTTGGTCCAGTTATCCTTGGTACCAATCAAACTAGCAGGGAACACAACCGTGTGGAAGGGCACGTTGTCCTTACCCATGAACTGGTACAAGTCGACATTTTCTGGATTCCTCCACCATTTCTTCCAGCTTTCAGTGTCGTTCTTAGACTCGAAAAGATTGGCTGTGATGGAAATGTACCCAATGGTCGCATCAAACCACACGTACAACACCTTCTCTTTGTACTCCTCCAAAGGAACCGGAGTACCCCAGGACAAATCCCTGGTGATGCCCCTGGGCTCCAAACCCTGCTTCAACCAAGAGCTTGTGATGGTTTTGGAGTTCTTGGACCACGAGCCTTTCTCAGCAGCCTCCTCCACCCATTTCTTCAAGTCTGGTTCCAATTCGTTCAATTTGAGGTAGATATGCGTGGAGTTCTTGGGGACGGGCTTCGAGTTATCGAGCTTACAGCGAGGGTCAATCAACTCCAAGGGGTTCAACAATTGCCCGCACTTGTCGCACTGGTCACCACGAGCATCTTCATACGCACATTTGGGGCAGATACCCTCGACGAATCGGTCGGCCAAGAACGCATTGTGCACTTCGCAGTACAACTGCTCGGTGGTCTGCTCCTCCAAGAACCCGTTGGCGTGCAATTTCAAAAAGATATCCTGAGCGATCTCCGTTTGCAATGGAGTAGTGGTTCTACCAAAGTAGTCAAAGCCGATATCGAACCACTCATACACCTCCTTGTGGACTTTGTGGTACTTGTCGCACAACTGCTGCGGCGTGACCTTCTCCTCCAATGCTTTGGTCTCGGTAGCCGTACCGTACTCGTCGGTTCCGCATACGTACAACGCATTGTAGTTTCTGTTCTTGGCGTATCTAGCATAGATGTCAGCAGACAAAACCGACCCCACAATATTGCCCAAATGCGGCACATTATTCACATAAGGCAAGGCCGAGGTGATCAAAATGTTTCTCTCGTTGTCCTTGGGAAGTATGCTATCGTCGGCTTTCTTCACCGTGAACCCGGGTGTCACGTGACTCTCGCCATTCCCCTTGGGCATGACTCTTTCTAAAATCGTGACGGAAGTGGCCACTTTCAAGGCTTTTTCGACCTCAGGCAACGCCAGGAACTCACTGGCCCAGCCGCTTAATTCTGGTAAGTCTTTGATGTTTGGAAACGCCGCGGAGAAAAGAACGATGCTTGCGGCAGAAAGCTTCTTATCCTGTGGGGCGCTAATGTCCTTGAGTGCATCGATGACTTTGGCAGACTCGCCGGATTTATAGGCTTCGTAGACAGAAGACTCGTCGATTTCGAAAATGGAGTCATCAGAAAAATCTTTTGCCAAATACTTGACGATGGCGTTTGCTTCTACAAGCTCCAAACCAGTGCTCTTATCTGCGAAACGAAGAGAGGAATCTTCCGAGAGTGCCACCTCCACTTTTGGAAGGAAAGCTGCGGCGGCAATAGAAACTTTGAGATTGTTGACCAAAGCAAGCGTCGTCTTGCCTCTATCGGCAGCAATGGAAATCGACATTGTTAGTGTTCAAGATACTGAATAGAATCTATTCCACAGATCTATGGATGGATTTGTCAGTCAGACCCGTACACCGATCCATGTGCCGGATCCACAGGAGTAGCATAATCACAGCGGTCCTCCTGAATAACGTGTTTTTTCATGAAATTTCTTACGTGAATCTTTCACGCTATAATTTTCATACCCACACCATACCCCTCCACTCGTTACACACTGTATTGACTGATTCGAGTCGTTGCCGTATGTGCAGGCACTCAGATCATTGGGATGGTGTTTTCTGCACCACTAATTCCCGCTGATGTGCAGGCCCTACCGAGGAAGAATCAAAGATATTGAAAATTAAGAACGTGAACTAATCAGTATGCGGAATCGGGCATTGTGCTTCAACCACTTCTGAGACGCAAGTTGAAAAAGTTCTTGGAGCATATTCGGGTCAGAAAGGACTGACACGGCTTGCAGGAGCGGGGAGGGTAAGGAGGAGAGAGTAAGGCTTGGGAAAGTCGGACTCTTACACTACTCAGTGCCTTTTCCAAGATGTATTATAGGTTTTTTTATAGAAGTATAGATTTTGTAGCTTCAGGTGGGAGCCCCCTATAATACAATGGATTCTTTTTTTTTAAAAAAAGGGGACCATGGATGGTTCGTGTGGTCTTCCGCTTTTTGTTGTTAACGGAATATTGTGGCATCAGAGGTGTCTTGGTGGAATCTGTATCGAGCATGCTCGAGGCCTTTTAACTTAAGTAAGCCTGAAGTTTCATCTCAGAATAGAGTGTGGTGATGTTGGCTGGTCCGGAATTCTCCCTCATGTTGAATTCCTTGATTGACTAGTATGGTGTCAAATACTCAGGCATCAAGCATACTTCTTTGTTCGATATGTTTTGCTAATCTATTATCATTTCGTAAATTACTCTAGTGGATTTCAAGGATTCCGCGCAAGTGAAACGGGGCCGTCTGGGTCCCTCTAACTCCAAATTTATCCAGCTGCTCAAAGTGAAATGATCTCTTATTTTTTCTTCGATATCGATGAGATCAGATGAGAGAACATTGTGCTACACACTCAACTGGTTGCTTCATGGCAGCGCACGCGAGCAAGCCAATTTAGCGTCCACTAAGACGGGAAGGCCCCCTTTTTAAACTAGCAACAAAGCAGTCAGAACAAATCCCTTGGAACATTGTTCGGTAAAAATGCAGTTATCCATTGAGAGATATGTTCATATTCGGGTTACGTACGACCACAACTTGTTCTGAACCAAGTATCCAGACAACGGAAACTGGAGTGCACATGGGCACTTGGTTTCCAGTACAGATCTCAGAGCGATACTGAGAGGGCATGGCTATAGATCCCAAAGATAGTGACCATGATCCGGCCGACTCTACGAAAATTTGTGGATCTTCGCATAGATCAGTATAATTCTTTGATATCGCGACGAGTTTATGAGAAATCGACGCTTCCAAGAGGGCCGCTTGCAGGTACGACGTTTGCAGCCAAAGACAACATCGCAACATTACTAGAACCCACTACGTGCGGTTCACAAATACTCAAAGACTACATAAGCCCGTTCGAGGCCACTGTTGTCTCTCAACTAGAAGCCGCTGGACTGGTTCTCATCGGAAAATCCAATATGGACGAGTTTGGAATGGGGTCTTCTACTACCTTTTCCAGTCATGGTCCAACAGTCAATCCTAGGTTCGTAGAAAAGCGGATTGCCGGCGGATCCTCTGGCGGTTCCGCAGCAGTAGTTGCTTCGGGTTTGGCTGATTTTGCTTTAGGGACAGATACGGGCGGGTCTGTTCGGCAGCCTGCTAGTTACTGTGGGATTGTGGGATTCAAACCGTCATATGGAAGAGTGTCGAGGTACGGAGTAATAGCATACGCTCAGGGACTTGACTGTGTGGGAATATTCACCAAAAAGGTCGATCTCATGGCGAACGTGTTTGAAGTGTTAGATCGGTACGATGACAGGGATATTACCTCAATGCAACGTACCACCAGAGACAGGATATCACAACTATCTTCAAAGAGGGAAACCGGGAGAAAGCTTCGAATAGGTGTGCCACAAGAGTTTCTTTTGGAAGAGCTCGAGCCTGGAAGTCTCACTATGATCGAATCACTCCTCAATGAGTTGATGAAATTAGGTCACTCGGTGCTTCCTCTCTCGATACCATCAATTCTGAAACTGTTGGCTGCATACTATACTCTTGCTAGTGCAGAGGCAGCGTCTAATCTATCACGCTACGACGGTATAAAATATGGCACAAGCTTTAGTGCAGGAAACTTGGAAAAGAAGAGTGAAGGACAGGCAAACGGCCAAGAACTCATCACGAAAGTAAGAACAGAATGCTTGGGCCCCGAAGTACAGAGACGTATTATTTTAGGCAACTACACCCTTTCCTCGGAGTCTGGCGACAACTATCTTCGGGCTACTCAGCATAGGAGCAGGCTTGTCCAAGAACTTAACCAGATCTTCCAGTTCCCGAATTTCTTGTATGATACTCCAAAAGCCACTGATAATGGGTGCGATGTATTGATTGGCCCCACAGCGTTTGGGAAACCACACACTTTCGAGGAGTTTGAGAAACGACAAAAAGACACGTTCATCAACGAGTACCTCAACGACATCTTCACCGTGCCAGCATCCCTAGCAGGGCTCCCGGCTGTCTCGGTGCCATATAAGAATAACGATTGCGGCGTGCAAGTGATTGGGCAGTACGGGGACGACGCAAGCGTGTTGCAGGTTGCAAAAGTAATTGAACAATTTTAAATACAAAGTAGAGTTCTCTGATCATGTCTAAGTATATATTAAGGGTTGGACCGGTCTAGGGCGAGAAATGAAATGAAGTCTGAGGTGAATCATGAAATCGTAAAGGAGGTTGAAGCTCCATGAAGGGTGGCCGTTACTTGCGGCCCAAAAGCGTGAGAAATTCGTCTCTGGTTTTCTGCTGCACACGGAAACAGCCAAGCATACAGCTGGTGGTGGTCAGTGACCCCGTCTTTTGGACTCCCCTGCTCACCATGCACATGTGTGTGGCCTCAATCACCACAGCCACACCTCGCGGTTTCAAAATCTCAGAAAGCGCCATGGCTATCTGTTTGGTCAAACGCTCCTGAACTTGGAACCTGCGCAGATACATCTCTGCAAGACGAGCGAGTTTCGAAAGACCCACCACGCGCTTGTTGGGAATGTACGCGATATGCGCCTTACCAAAGAAAGGCACCAAGTGGTGCTCGCACAAACTATAAACCTCTATATCGCGTACGATGACCATCTCGTCGTGATCCTCCTCAAACACGGCCCGTTTTATTACATCCCGAATATTGTCCTCGTAACCTTTTGTAAAATAAAGCATGGCCCGCGCGTACCGTTCAGGGGTCTCTAAAAGGCCCTCCCGGTCTACATCCTCGCCTAATTCTGTAAGTATGGTTTTTACCGCCGCCGCAATCCTTACTTCCCGCTCCTTGGCCTCTTCAGGAGTCTGCTCTATACGCCGCCTCGTGCCCAGGGAGGGCCACGAAAGACCATCATTATCAATGGGAGGATTTAAAGTACAAGGGGAGGCTGCTCTGGTCAGCAAAGGAGTGCCATATTCACGTGCTACAACCTCTTCAGCAGGAGACCGTTTCGCTTTTTTTGTTACTGGCTGAACGATGCCATTGGCGCCGCCATTCACCACACTTTCTTGGTGAGGAAAACTGTCTTCCGACATTGCAAAGAATGAGTATAGAGTATCTCTTCCAATTTAAAGCACTGGCGGGTCAGAGCTAGATCAGTAGCTCTTTAAAAAGATAGTGGAAAAAAATCGCTGATAGAGTGCATAGATAGTCAGCGGGGCCGGAGATGAAGGTTGAGCGCCGGAAGAAAGCGCGTGGGGCCAATACAGCGACTGCTGAATTGATAACCGAAAGACGTGAAGTTTTATGCGGCTTAGTTGTCTTCTGATTGTGTGATGGCTTTCTGTTAGATTTTCGGGCACAAACCATCAAGATTTATTCTTGATTTGATAAATTTTGCATTTCGTCAGAAAGTGCTTGGCTACTAATTCATGTTAGGGCCATTTACGAAAACGCGGGTCCACTTGCAATTGCGTGATCCAGGGACGCGGCGCCATTCACAGTCTGCTGATACGCGAGAGGCCTAACTCATTTGATACCCTGTGAAATAACTGTGTTTATAAAAACTTTCACAAGATGTAACTGTTTTATTTATCACCAGTAATCAGCTGCCGTCGAGCACCGAACGTACAAGTAAAATACAAGTAGAAAGACTTCAAGTTTGACAATACAAGCGTTGATATAATATACATAGAGCTCAGTAGCATCTCATTATCGACCGTCGCAACTTCAGGCAAACGGGTTCAAAGCCCTCACAGTTAAGCAGGGAAGAGACATACCTATCTCAGCTCTCAAAAGAATAGGAACTTGGCCCAATTCCTTCACCTCCTGGATGTAGTTCTTGTCTTCGACTCTGGTGACGCAGTGTTTCAAGTACGGGTTCAATGCATCGCCACCGCCGTCGACTTTTTGACCGAGTTGATTAAACTGCGGCGGATTTATGTCCAAGCTTGCCAACTTCGAAAGCACACTCGCCGGAGTAATAGAGTTGCTTGTGAATAAACTTTGGCTCTGAAGTTTCGCTGCTTCCAATGCGGATGCGCGATACTTGTTTTTAACAGACCTCCTGTAGCTCAAGCTCGATTTCTCATCTGGCGGAATATACGTGGCGGAGTCCACTCCTTTCTCCCAAAACAACTCGAGCACCCGGTGTGTTTTATCAAACTCGGCCTTGATCAATGGCAACTGGTCTCCATGCACTCGTTTCTCGACTCCAAACTCAGGAACTATGACATCAAAGGAAGACTCGTATACTTGGACAACGGTTCCCATCACTAGTAGCTGGCCCGCATTCTCACTCATTTCGTTGATGGTTTGCGATAGAAGCAAGTGAATCGCCTGTTCTTGAGCAGTGGCCGCGCAGTCTTTCTTGAAGTTGCAGTAGTCAGAAAGAGACTTCAAAGCATCGGCATCGGGAAGGTCTTCCTTCGGCTGGTTGGAAATGATAGTTTTGAGCTGTCTGTGCACAACAAGATCTGTGAATCTCCGGAGTGGTGCATTGAAATGGGTATAGACAGGGAGGTTCAAGTAGTAATGTCCGTAGTTCTCCAAGTCTTGATGCTTCGCAACGAAGTACTTTGGGGAGGGCATGCATTTGTACAAAAGCGTTTCAAGGCACTGCCTTTTCAATGGATCCTGGACCCGGAGAATGGACTTTTGCAAAGAAGCAGATGTGCTAATATCGATGTCGGTCCCCAAGTTACCCGCCTTTCTCACAAAAGCTTCGAGTTTCTGCAAAGTTGGTAGTGGTTGGCGACGTAAGAGAGAAGCGTCTCCAAAGTTCGCGAGAAGCTCACTTGCGATTGTGTTGTTCACTTTGTAACCAATCTCAGAAATGATCAGTAATGCGCTGCTAGGTTCGAAGATGTTTAAATGCAATTTCACTTTCTCATCATCCAATTGATCAAGTAGTGTCAAGTTCGGACTAATTCCAAGCGACCTGTCTTGCAATCTCTTTCGACGGAACTCCTTTGCGATCAAAGCGAAAGTTTTGATGTAATCTGACGTAGCCGAAGATATGCCATCCACGGCTTGATTGTTCAATACGGAATCAACTGCATCGTACGTGACCAAAGACTTGGGCACAATGACCGACTCCTTGATTTTGACATCCTCGACTTCAAAGTTGGAGGTGTTGATCTCAAAAACGACAGAAATTGCAAGGTTTTTCTCATTCTCCTTCAACGAAATGGCTTTGTTCAACAGCAGCGGGTATAAGTGCGACACCTTTTGGGGTAGAAATACGGATAAAGAGCGCTTTTTCGCCTTCCTTTCCAAAATGCTGCCGGGCTGAACAAAGTAGGATATATCGACACAGTGAAATCCCAACTCAATCTTTGTGTCATTCAAACGTTTCACATGCATGGCATGATCCACGAATTGCTTGTTCTGGGTAAAAGAAATGATATAGTCACTGAGGTACTCCCATCTTTGGCCCTTCTGAAACTCTACCTCGGCATCGGGAAGAGGGTCATAGAATACCGTCGACCGATTATCATCGTCTTCGATATCACAAGGATATTCATCTGCCAAGAAGTTGTTGTCTCTGAGAATGGAATCAACCTCTACCGCAGGATCATCAAGCTTGCCCAACCTTGTAACGAGTGTGCCGAATGGGTGCAAAGAAGTGATCGGCCATCTTTTGATGGAAGCGATAAACAACTGATCAGAATACTTCTCGTGGTTATCCACGAAATCTCTCGGCGCTTGCTCCGTCGGTATGGCGATCAACGGCACTCGTTTATCTGTAGGCTTGAACCAAACAATCTTAGGGGCCTTTGGAATTTGCACGGTGGGGTCCTTTCCAGACCGCTTATCATTGGCAGCTTGCGCAGCTTGTGCAGGCCTCAATAACCCCAAAGTACCGGCGAAAATCTGCCCTGGAATACGATCAACAACCGCGACAACATGACCGGCATAAAGTGGTTTTACCTCGTCATTGATTTCCTCCTCTTCAACAAGAAGAATTGCCTGGCCCTCGACTTCGACATCGTCATTCTTTTTCATGGTTGGTCTTTGCTTCAATGAACCCCTTCTGCCAAGGCCCTCGGACTCGGACTCGAGCTTGTCATTTTCGGGTACCAGAATAGACGTGGCATCATTGTGTATGTCATCACTAAGAACAGACGTAACATTGGACTTCGTCGTGATATTGTCCTTTCTCCTCTTCTTCTCCTCTTTTTCTTTCTTGGATTCCCACACCTCGTCGACGACAAGAAGTTCAATGGCAACCAAGTCACCTTCCAAGGCCCTGTTTCTGTCCTTTGAGCCACAAATGAAAACATCAGCGTCCAAAAGCCCCTCTGTAGAGACGTATGCATCAGATCGGTTTTTCTTGTTCACTCTCAATATACCAGTCACTAAGCGGCCCTCGTTGATTAAATCGGGAAGAGAAGATTGTGGCAAGTACGGTGCGAAGAGCGACTTTCTGCCGTTTCCATTATTGTTGTTGTTACCCTGAGGCATGAAATTAGACAATGACGAGATGGAAGAATTGCCGCCGCCGAGGGAACTGCTTCTGTTCTTGTGTCCCGGTACAAAGACCGATGGAGGGCTCAAGTTGTTACTAGACGCATTTCGTTGGTGGCCACCCGCAACACCGCCCATTGGCAGCTGCTGAGACCGCCAGTTCGTGTTGATATTGTTGGACCCCTCGAAACTGCGAGAACCTGTGCGGTAGTGAGAGCCACGTCTCTGGTGATTGCGTTCGGGCAGATGGCTGAAGCTGGGAACAGGTGGAAGTAATGAGTTGGGCGCCTCGGGGGGAAATTTGAAAGATGGTTGGCCATACGCCCATGGCTTGGTGTTGGTGGCCGTCTGTGAAGATAAAGATGAAGACTCACGACTGCTGGTGTCCGGAGATGTTGGGAATCTATATCCCCCAATGCTATCTTGAGAATTGAGTTGTGGGCTCACCGGAGAGGCTTCGCCCTGAGGGACCGCCCCACCAAGAGAAGCCATATTGGATTGTTTCTGAGTGGCAGCAGCTTTCATGGCCTCTGTGAGCCCTAAGGAGTGTCTGCGAGCGTGTGTTTGATGTGCGCTTGACAGCGACGATGGCAGTGTTTTGAGGCCGCTGCTTGACGACGTGCGCGAGTGAGAGCGGAATGCATCTGGTGGCTGCAATTGCTGAGAAGATTGCGGGTAATTCTGTTGCTGCTGTAGCAAAGCCTTCTGTTGCGACTGGACCGCTTCCAATTGGCGCTGGAGGTTATACTGCTCCACCATGAGTGAAGTCAACTCGCTGGGCGAGCGGCGATGGGCGATGTGCAAGTTTGCAGGCTTGCGCGACCTCTCCAGAGTGAATTCAGGTGGCGTTTGTGACATTGATGTAGTGGAGAATTGAAGAGAAGCTTGACTGAGTAAGGTGGTGCTTGGGTGGTCACGAAGACAATGAAAGTTCGGTTTCAGGGACGATTGCGGTGAAATTGGGTTCAGACGATGAGCGAGTTTTGCCTGAGATTCGAGGTTGCTTCGGAAGTTCGATCGTCTAGAAACTCAATGGTCAAACTCAAGGTGGTCTCCAATGAGCGAAGAAAGCTGGTCTCCAGTTTGAATTCGGTGGTAGGGGGTTCAATTGATATGCTCAAACAAAGGCAAGTGTGGTCAGCAACAGGAAGAAGGGACCACGTGTCAAACAAGAAAGTGAGCCGAGTGTGCGTAGCAAAAATGGGAGTTTTGGCGAGAAATAAATAGCCGGTGGGTACCCGAGAGAGTGTCAGGGTAAGAAGATAGACTCAATGGCAAGAAAGTAAGTGTATCGGCCCCGATGATAATCAACCAGCCAATAAAATCAATGAATGAAGGACAATGTATAAAAGATATTCGTGGGAGGTCTGCCAAATAATCCCTGCTTTCAAGGAGTGGGCGCAAAAGATTGAAGTGGGCGTCCCTGAGTGGAAAGTGGAGGGTGGAGAGGGGTGATTGAATGAGCGGCAAGGGAGAAAAAAAGCGACGGCGAGAAAACGAAGAAAATGCGTGCACGAGACGTGAAACGGGTGCGAGCCGCAAGGCCCAGAGGGCTTTGTCAAGTGTTTTTTCGAGTCTTTTTTCGCCCTGCTCGCTGCGCTCTTCCCGTTTGTGCGCACGCCAGTTCCATTTGCGCCCTGCTTGGGCCGCGTATGGAGCCGCGCCTCGGTGGGGAACACTGTAGTTGCTGGTGTTGAACCCCATGAGTCTGGGTCCAGATGACGACAGCAAGCAAGGGAGGATGTGGAGGAAATTGGGAGAAAATTCAGGAGAAAAATTGAAAAGTGTTGGTCGGAGGGCTTAGAGTGAAACTTAATTTCTTTTTCTTCCTCTTTGTTTGAATTTTTTGAGTGGGAATGATAAATACAGTTTGGTGTTGCAAACACATCTTGATGGTTGATGTTTACGAAGATAGAGTGTAGTCAGATCTGACGGTGCGGGCTCAGGTTTAGTCTTATTATTCAGGGCTTTGCTGGCTACGGATAAATAAGCATGGATGGTTACGAGCATCGTGCGAAGATTGCCGAGATAACCGGGTCGATAAACGTTTTTCTTGTCTGTAACGCGGAGGTGACGAAGATATGCTTTGATTCGGAATTCCTTCTTTGATAAGAAGACTTTTTCCCTCCAAAACTTAAGACTCATAGCAACTTAGATTGACTTTACTCAAGGACGCAGAATGTGGAGTGTGGGCCCTGAGGCGCGAACTTAAAAGTTGCCAGTTAGCCAAGCCTAGGCCCAGTGCGAATCTCTATTAATAGAGTGCTCTTGGATCAACCTCGTATGTCACTAAATAAACACCCAATGCCGGAAGGGCTTAGCTGGGGGTTTTAGCGTTGCCATCACACGATTTATTCCTTTTAGCACAAATATGTGATGTATTGTTTCTGACTCTTGTGACACTCTTCGCAGGCTGTGGTGGTGGTCTCATTGCAGGTGCCGCAAGATTAGTTGCCACGAGGACACCACTACTTTTTGTATGTGCGCACTGATTAATTCTTCTAATATTTTATCACTGTCACTCAATTGGAAAAGATGTATCTCAAATCGGATTTTTGTCAAAGGATTTGTTAATTGCTGCCCGGTCTGGTACTTCTGTATCTCGAACTAGGTTTGCCATAGCAATGGTTAGAAGAACTGGGAATCGTAAGCATTCTCTATACATAACCTATCGATATTGCAATGAGTGTCAACTGCTTGACCTTTCATATGGTCTAGGTGTCGGAAGCGCTTGTTTCACCAACACAAAAACTCATAGACACTGTCGGGAATTTCATGTGAAAATCCAGCAGTGATTACCCCCTATTCTGCTAGAAAGCCTTCGCCTAGTCATTATCTTACTGAAACGTCACATTCTTCACCTCTAGCGTCTTGAAGTTCACCAATATCAACTCTCCAGAACTCTTGAATTCCGGTACACTCACTAACAGAACTTGCCTGTCCCCCAACTGAAGTGTCTCAGAGCCGCCTTCCTTCTGATTTCCAACGACGTATAAGTGCGGTGTCTCGTCTAGCGTAAACGGATCTTCGTTTTCGTAAGGGTAGCAGTAGAGCGTGTCTGGGGCCGTGGGCACAATGTTCTGCCATTTTATTGTGTCACCCATTGCCTTCATTATATCGCGTAGTCCAGTGAAGCCTTCCTTGAAGTACTTGCTGATATCGGATATGTTTTGCCCTGAGGTCACAAAAGCACGTACCCCATCGGCACCTTGCATCCACGAGGGATTTGTGAGCGTAGTCAAAGTTGTAGAGTCAACATAGGGTGAATTTTTTCCGAATAACGACCTGTGCATTGGCTGTTGAGGTAAGCACACTTCACATGGATCGGTCTCGCCAGGGAGAATAGTGACCGGAACAGAAGCAAGAACTTCTTGGAGCCAGTCACCGAATATCGTTAGAGATTCGGACAGAAAACGACTGGTGTTTTTCGATCCGAAGTTATTCGAGCTCAAAAAGTCGTCGTTCACCTCTGCCTCTGCCCGGGCAATACTGTTACCCACAATGACTAATCGGGAGATTTTCAGTGCAAGAGCCGAGTCACTTGAACCTCCAAGCTCGCCTCCTAACCATTGTTGAAGAAGCGTAGTTCGCAAGTCTAAGTTGGTTTCTTTATCGAATTGCAAGCCGGATACAAAAGCAACCCACTCATCTGGACTCGACGCTTTTGATGTCCGAGTTCCCTGCGGCGCCGGGGTCGGGTACGCGATTTCCATGACTTCAAATATACCGGCCTGGATCTCGATACCCAACACTCCTACGATGCACCCAGTGACCAATCCGGAACTTCGCAAAAGATCTGGATTATGTAGGATTGCTCTTCCACTTTCGTCCTCAATCATGACTACTGCGTCATTTTCCTCGTCTACATACGCACTTGGCGTCTGCGGGAGCATGTCATCAGTGCCTTTTTCAACATCATGTAAGATATTAAGTTTATGCTTCATGTCGGCGAAGATCGTGCCCGAAACCCAGCACAACTCTCCGGAAACTATATCCAAGATCTTCTCCTTGTGTTGAATAAACTTTCCATTAACTTCTCGCGTGTTGTGGCCCCAAATCTTGTTGGCCTCCTTGTCTACACGAGGCTTTAGCGTCTTTAGGCGGTGCTCATACATGGAAAAGAACTGCCGCGTATACTTCCTGTCATTGCCCAATCTGAAAAGGTCTTTATTTTTGAAATCAGTCGGAAGTTCAGTCACTACTCTTTTGAGCAGCCCCTCGGTGAGGTTTTGGTCGAGCTTATCCATTGCTGGTCAATAATGTTTAAGTCGAAAGCAGGGTATCATCGCGTTGTATGGGCACATCTGGCGCGACCCGCGCTCGATTACCTATAGCTTCGCAGTGGCAGGATGGAGCGAGTGGATTCGAGACGCGCGCCAATTCCAGCCCTAGGCCACAAAATTCGTAATAACAATTTTCTTGAAGACCCGATATACACTGTGAATAAATGGATTGTTGGGTGATTTGTTTTTGTAAGATTTCCGTGTTTTGGATCGTACTTTTGGATTCCATCTCAGCGTACCTGGATGTTCAAGTCATCCTTCACACTCGGCCTGAAATCGCACCTTTTTCTCTTCTATCGTATCAGCCTTAGACAGCAGGCGCGTTCCGCGTACTTCTTGAAGCACCTTAGGTGAATAGACATCAGGACAAAAGATGCCACAATGACCAAGTTAGTACTTGATCCGGCGGAGATTTCTCTTTTCTACCCGAAAGCGACGCCCGCGTGCCCTCAAAGAATCCGAATTATAGCACAAGTAACGGAATACTGCTTAGCCTCAATGCTGCTCGCTGTGCAACGCGTGCCCAATTTGGGGTCTCTTCACACCCAGATCAGTCTTGATGATGATGATCCGAAAGAGGCCTCTAAGACCATAAATGTCCACTTATCTCACGCGAACTATTCATCTCTCTCGAAATACCAGTACAAACCAGGTGCAATAGTGAGCATCATTGGAACGTACGACGGCAGTGCTGTGAGTGCGACAGAGTGTTATGAAGTGTCCGAGCAGGCGATTTTAGGGGACGCAATTCACACATTGGCATCAATGGCCATACTCAAGAGCCTTTGATTCTTGGAATAATATGAAGATGTGGCTTTTTCACATCTCGTCATGGGGGTCAACAGAGTGCCCCGTCATATTGCCGAAATATTGGTCCCAGATTATATCAGTAGGAAACTGGATACAATCGTAGACTTGTTTCGCGTCTTTTGTAGGAAAGGACATATTCAAGTTTCCATGAGGCCCCCGGACTTCCTCTAAGGAAAATTGTTTTTCACCCAAAAGGCTAGATTCAGGATGACCGTTCTCTATGTGCTGGAATAACTCCTCAAGGTGGCTTTCTTCAATGATAGGTTGCCTCCCCCTCCACACGTCTGGAACATCTGCATTGGCCGGAGTAACTTTTCGCAGCACCCACTCGAACTGCGGCACAAATTCGCCAGCTGATACCGACGACTGGATATCCGGAATCTGCTCCTCCTTTTTCAAGTGATAGATGGGTTGCGTAGACGAGCTTTCCTCGAGATCTGCATTCTTGGGTTCTTCGTTATCGACTGTCAACCTTGCCCCATCTACGCTTTCGTTGTAACTGATTTTGAGCACCGCGGCTGTGAGTATACGGAACATTTGTGAGCATTGCGTTGTCGCCAGACAAGACTCCACCAACGAAGAAAGCACAGTGATGCACTCTTCGGAGATCCGCATCACTAGCTCTTTGGGATACAACTGTTTCACGTGCTCGGACGAGTATAGCGCATAAAGAAAAGACGTTCCTGCCACGTACAAATTGTGCACTCCGGCCCACGTATAGTTGATGGCTTTCTTGATGTACAAGAGAGTGTAGCAGCGAATGAGATTTTTCAGGGCTTCTGCAACTTTTAAGAGTGCCTGTGGTGTGAGCTGCAAACTTCGGGGAGAGAGGCCGTTGAGCATCAATACCGTGTGGTTGTAATTAAGACCAAGAAACTCCGAGTTGAAGTCCACACCGGTAACGCGATTTAGCTCGCACGCATGTACCCACCAAGTGTCTAGTTTTCTTTGCATGTCATCCTGCCATTCGCTTAATTGTGCGAATCTCCGGGGTAGCTGTTCATCTTCGTAAAGGATTCTCTGCACCTCCAGTTGTATCATGCGGATGCGAAAGAAAGACGTCGAAATGAGTTTGTAACTGGGCGCTGCGCCAGTCTCACTTGAATAGTCCGAGTAGTCCTTGACTCCAGGGCTGTTTCTTATGATGAACTCATCATCGAGCTCAGATGGAAATGCGGTTTTGATTGAGCTTTCTGGAATTCCAACCGGCCGCCCCATATAGAAACAAACCTGTCGGTCGAGGGAATAAGTACACCAGAATAGACGGCGGCGAGCGTCTTTTGTGAACGCGTCGAAATTGCCACTGTTTTCTGTCGAATTGTTGTGCAAGCCTAGGTCCACGCATAACCTGAGACACTGCCCTAGCACATACCAGATACCAGGGTCACTGGGGCGCATAAGCGAAAAAAGTGCCACCAACAACTTCGCCTGGAGCTTCTCCAAACGATCATTCATCATACAAATCGACGTAGCAAAGTCGAGCCCTGCCCTGCGGAACTGCTCACTAATACTATTGTGGTATTGGAGAAGGTTAACTGACGATGCGATCCCAAGCACCATGTTGAGGTAAAAGAGTGGCCGGTGATATACTTTAGGAACCTGAGAAGGCTTTGAAGGAAAAGCTGCACTCGCCGCAAGGGAAGGATCTTCGGCCATGTTCTTGGAACCAATTAGCTTATACTTATAGAGCCACGTGTCTTCCGGTGGGATGTTGTTGCGCATAGTCTTCGAAAACATTTTGCTTGTGGGCGAGAGGTTATCGTCCCACGATCCGTAAATCGGCTCGAAGACCTCGGTCAAAAACACCTCTCGGTGCAAAATGGGTAATTGACTGTTGCTGTGCGTGAAGTAGATCCATATGAACTGTTGCGCAGTGGCCTTTGGTGGTAGAATGTGCTGCATTTCATCGATCGCGGGCGGATTGATCAGCGTATCTATCTGGGGGTTGTCAGCCAGAATATTCATCTGGACCGCTGCTGAGATTAATTTGGCAAAAGTGACTCCCAGACACTCCCCCAAATACGGTTCGCCACCCTTGGGCAGCGCACCGTCCGAAAGACTACTTGATTTGGTAGTGGTCGTAAGTACAGACAATATGCTCAGTGTCGAAGTGGCTGGCAGTTGAGTCGGCGAGTTCTGAATATGGCGTTTTTCCCGGGCCTCTAGCTGAGCCTCCAAATCTCTAATTTTCAGCTCCAAATGATGCACGTACGATCGCGGTATAGTCCTCCCAGTTGCACGGTCGATATTCACACATTCACTTTTATTTTTTACGCATCGCAGACATGACGGAAATTCCTGGTCACATTTTACTTTTTTGGCCCGGCACCGTTGGCAAGCATCGATGGACCGAGGCATATGTTCACGTTGCGAGCCGGCCTCCGGTTTCATCCGTTTCGGTGCGCCTTCGAAAGTCATGAGAATTTTATTTGTGTTTCGAATCGGAAATAATGTTTTTTTAACGCTTCACCTGTTGAGTACTTCGAGTCAACCTCGTAAAAATATGCTAAACCTTAGTATTATGGGAGATTCGAGATGAAATTCCTGCCTATCTTCAGGAACCCGTAGATACGAATCTGCGGTTTGTATACACGCAAGGAACACGCAAGGATGCAACGCCGGGCCGATTTGAGCTTCAGGTTGGATTCGCGCAAGGCATATCTATTGTTACTGTCAGATCTAACTTCGACGGAACACTATGTTCGACGAGAATTCTCTTTTGTGGGGATTGTGAAAAAAAATACCTGGCTATTTATTCTGGATAAAAGACTCAGGGGGGTTAATTTTTTAATTTTTTGAAGAAGTATCACATTGAGTGGTGCTGTGGTTCGGCTTCTGTACGGGCCTGGTCTCAGCAAAACTATATATTCTATAGAAAAAACCTCCGATAGAGTCTGGAGTTTTGAGTATGAGTTCCGCATGGGGACTCCTCGCCCAAAACTCGTTTGTGTCATTGGGCTACCTATGTGTCATCGGCCTCAGTGACTCGCCTCAAGGCCCGAGACACCTGTCTCGCCAGGAGGTAGGAAAGGTGGACACCTCCTTGTTGTTCTCGAACTCTACGTAGGTAACCTTTTCGTACAACCTTCATGAACCAATTGAGGTTGCGTAGGTTGGTGTAAGAGGTATTTGTTGGAGCGACCATCGCACTCAAGTGCATCTTAGTGGTCATGCCGATCTAATTCCACCACAATTTGAAATATCACAAGAGTTGTATGAGTGACTTTGAATAGCTCAGTGGTTACAGGTTTGTCCATAGAGGAGGCACTGGTGGTCCGCTCGCTCCTTGGAGTCGTGCACTGTGACATGCGCCCTGTGTTGAATTGATGAAGAACCGTCAAATCGCTCCGCTTGATCCATTCTCCATTGTAGATTGTTGTGCAGAACATTTTCCATCAAGTGTTATCTCGCACTTCTGGGCAAATTTTTTAAAAGCCTTTAGGTCGAATCACAGGGAGCTTACTCCGCTTGTCCTTGCTGTTGGATTTGAACGTAACGTTTGCTATAAGTCGGGATTCGCTTGCTGTGATGGCAAATGTGGACGGTAGCAAACCCAGATAAAGCTTGGAAGTAATGTGTTGCAACACTTCCTTTGCGATCTTGCTCTGACTCTGATATCTTTCACGGCGCCCCTTTCTTCCTGAAATAATCTCTTCCACGCTTCTCGGTACAATTGTTCATTCGAGGAAAATGTCCACTGAAAAGGTTCGAAGAACAAATCTGACGAATCAAAGAGAATTTCAGTCCAAGAATCTTCCAATGTTTTCTGTATTGACCTTCTTTTTTCCGAGAATGATTCGGGTCATATGGTGAACCAATTTTAGTCTCCAGAGATTCGTGTACCAATCCTCAAGCTTCGTTAACGTATTAAGCAAATGTGCTGCTCGATGTTTTGCATCTGGGTCTGAAGTTCAATTACTCCGTGACTCCCCTGGTATGGCCTGGCATAAATTTGTCTTCATCCACATTTTGAAAGACTTTTTGATAGCCAGATCCAGTTTCTTCAAAATCGCAGTCGACATACACAGAACAAGATCCTTGTGTGCCAATGTGGACGTGATACACATATTTGTCGCTGTCGCCCTCGTGACCAAGTTTCGGTGAGCGTACTCTTTCTTGTTAGATATAAAGGGAAGGTTGGAAAGAAATTTGTGCCAATTGATACCTTGTATAGGAAGCCCCAGGTAAGTCAAATTATGACTACGAATGCTCGAATGGAAGTATAGTCTGTTTGCTATCTTGAAATTCGCAATCGAATCCGAAAAGTCCCGATGATTCAACTCACTATTGCTGCACCGCTCATATTGCCCAATAACTGAGGCTGCTTTCGTATAACCTTCGATTGAAATCAAATATGAGTCGATTCACCAGCAAAAGCATGGTACTTCATTCGCTTTAGAGTAACCCCTCGTATCTGATCGTGACACCATGGAGCTGATTGAGCTGACAAAAAAAGGTTCCAGCGCGAGGTTGAAAATGATTGGGGATGGGGTGTTTCCTTGAAGAGTACCGCAATTCATCGAAAATGGTACCCAGACAATCGTTAATGAAAATTCGAGCTTCCTGACCCTCCATAATCAGCATCATCAAACTCGTCATCGCTATACCGAATCCAAATTTTCCTAAGACAGCTCTCATACATGCATGAGAAATACGATAAAATGTATGTTCGTCTTTTTCTTTTGCTGCACTGAAGTTGAGAAATTCAATTGAAGATGCCATGAATAAGTGATAAGTGGTCTATTTTCTTCATCAACAAATGTAGTTTTTGAGTAAATCTAAGGCACGTTTTTAGAAAAAGTGCTGTGTATCGTGTTATGCTTATCATCCGTTCTTTTCATATGATCATACAACACACAAATTGTGTAGTTTACAGGTCTCAGCAAGTGCGCAATTGCTGAAAAGCAAATTGATTCGATCAGGCCTGCAAATTGCCCAACGTGGATGATATGTGAAGTACAAAACAGCCATTAAACAATACTGTAGAATAGCCTTAAACTCAAGTATCTCTCAGAAATATTCAGCATCCCCGAAAAATCACTTTGACGTAGAGATGGAGAAGTTAAACTTTTTTCGCAACCATTTCAATACAATCTGTATGTAAGTCGGGCCATCATGTGCATCCGATTCGCACTACAACTTCAGCCCAGGCCTTCGATACTCAACCTCAGGTTCCACTCACCAACAATGAAGACACCGTCACTCTCCGATCTCCGATTCATCTCGCCGCTGACTCTAAGATCGTGGTTTACTGCCAGATCACCAACCGGAAAGGGAAAGTTTGCGGTGGTGGATGTGCGTGACTCTGACTTTGTTGGTGGGCATATCAAAGGCTGTTATCACTACGCCGCGGGTGAGATTTACGACACGCTACCTGAGCTTCGCCAGCGCCTCGTTGAAAACAAAGTTGATGATGTAGTGTTTCACTGTGCTTTGTCCCAAGTGCGTGGCCCTAAATCGGCACTCATTTTCTTGAGACAGCTTCAAGAATTGCCGGCCGAGGAGCGAAAAAAATATGACGCGATGAACGTTTGGGTGTTATCAGGCGGGTTCACCGCGTGGCAGCAACTGTACGGGGCCGACGAGGAGGTTACGGAGGGGTACCTGGAGGCCTTGTGGGAATGAATTTGTAGTTATGTGTACTTTCTGAACGCGATCAATATTAGGTTTTTTAGTCTACTTGGTCGATCTACCTTCACCCGCTTGAATTCTGGATGTCTATTGATTCGAGCTTCTTCGCGTGATCATATCAAACTGGGCTCGGAATAGTGCGGCATGGCCTGTTGGCCCAAGCCTGGCTGCTGCCATTGCTGTGTTGGCTGCCACTGCAGATGACCAATTTGACCATTTTGCCATTGGTTGGGCTGTTGCATTTGCTGGAACTGGCCAGTAGCCTGGTTGATCAAATTGGCTCTTGCGTTTTGTAGCTGATAGTTCCGTATTTGCTCCTGCTGAGTCTCAGGAAACACGGGCATAGTCGGCAAATTCTCCAATCCGCCCGCAGTAGGCTGAGCCCTCAAAACCTGGGGTTGCTGGTTCTTCGCTGCAGATGCAAAAACATTTGACGTCGAGTCGGTCACTTTGAAAGGATTGCTTCCAGTTGCGGTGGGGTCAATCTTTTCGGGAATCGAGGCATTGTTGAACGTGAAGGCTGTCGTTTTACTGCTGGCGAACCTCGTCCCTCCGAATGGATTTGTAGAATCAACCGAGATTTTGTTGCCCGTGATGGACGGCGCCATTTGAGAGAACGGATTTGTGTTGGATCGCTGTAAGCCTCCAGTGTTTTGAGTAACGCTTAAGGGTAATGTGTTCGACTGGAACCCGGTATATTGCTGGATCACCGGCTGTGTCTGGCCACCGACGAATGGGTTCGACCCCGTTTGTTGCTGTTGCATCAGTAATTGCATCTGCATCTGCTGTTGCTGCTGTATTTGTTGCTGTTGCAACATCATTTGTTGTGCCTGGGCTTGCTCAACATTGCCCTGCGCGTAGTTACCGAAGCCTGCTCCAGTCGGGTTTGAGTTGATCTCTGCCGTTGGATACTGGAATACAGGCAAAATTGACGCAGGCATGGAATTGCCCCACGGGTTAAATGTGGCCTGCTGTACCAAAAGCGCGTTGGGGTCCAGTGCGTTGGTCTGGACGGAATACCCCTGCTGTGTAGTAGGTTCAGCCCGGGCCAGCTGCTGCTGAGTTTGGGTGGGGGCATTCTCTACCGATCTTAACGCAGAGGCCGTGCCTTTGTTCTTTTTGGTCAGCAAGTACTCTGCGCGGTGTTGCTCAAATAGCGGGTCGTTCAAGTACTCCTCCAAAGACGACGTCAACGCCGTGGGAGCGTGCTTTATAGTGGGCACATGCAATTTAGTCGCATACTCAAGGTGCTTGGCCACGCGCAAATAGTCAATCACGTACTTCGTCTGGTCAACGAACTTCTTATAGACCTCCAAGGCACGTTCTGCGTCGTTGTGGAACATCTCGAAGTAATGCTCCAAAATGTTGATGACGCCCTCATTGAGCTCCTGGAAAAGCGCCAAGAGGTCATTTACAAGCATCCGGAACGCGGTGAGAACAATGTCGTTCTTGATCTCGGCCTCCAAAAACGAGTTCTTTAAAAGAGCATCGATCTGCTTTTGCACGCTTTCACATTCACGAAGCAACCCCTTTTCCACCAGAAGCGAGCGCAAACGTCCGCCCGCCTGGGTCACGGAGTTGTTTACCCGCTCGTCTCGCACGTAGTCTACCCTGGTGTCAGAAAAATGCCGCACTCGTGTGTGCAAGTATCGGCTGTATTTCATGATGTACCGCACGTCTGTGGTGAGCCCCAGGTGCCGCGATATATTCGATCGCGACAAGTTGAGCATATTAGGGGCTTTGTCAGCCAAATACTTTAAGGTCACGTCGATATCGCCTTCTCTGATCATGATGTGGAGCACCAAAAGTGCCTTATAAACCACCAGCCACGAGCTGTCGTGGAGCCGTTCGTTCAACGTGTGCATTATTGTGACAAAATTTTCGGACGCCACCTGGTGGTTCATCGATGTTGCCATAAGAATGGGCTCGAGGTACTTGGGCTTGGGAGCCGCCACTTTTAGCTTGGTGGCTCCTTTCACTATTTTGGCATAGGTGGTCATGGCGAGCAATGAGAAATGGAGCAGAGTTTGCAGGTCTCTCGAAAAAAGGCAGAATATTAGTTGCCTTGTCTTAATTCTGGATCCTGATATCCAATTGCCTTATCCCTAGCTCCCGCGACTCTTGTCAAAGTGCAAACTGTGCAGACTAATTTAAGATAAGCTCCTGTGTTTGTTGGTCTCATTTGCTTGCAAGCAGGGCACTTCTCACGATTGGGCAGTGCAGGACTCAGTAATTAGCGAGCAGATTCCGCGCAAAGCCGATCGGGGCCGTGCCGATAGGATAATGTTGGGGAGGAGAAATTGAGACTTTTAATATATTTGGTATTCTGGAAAAAGTATTTTGAATAGTAGTGTCATTATATGAAGGTGAGAGTTTAGGAAAATTTGGGTTGTGGTGGCGGTTTGAAGATGGGACATGGTAGGATGATAATTCTGGTGTGCTGCATGGCCTAATTAATTTAGCTCGCACCTTTTGCTGAGACCTTTTTTTGCTGAAACCTTCTTCTGCTTAATCCTTCTTTTGCTGAGACCCACTTCCGCTGAGACTTTCTCGAAGAGGTACAGAAAAGATCGAAAATGGCTTTATATTATAATGAGAAAAATTCCTTAATCAATTAATAGAGCTTCAAAATTCAACGGAGTTCTGTGACAAATTTGCCTCATCAGTCTGTTATCTCCACGCATTCAGCTCTTAGGGCTGGCTTGTTATCTTTCTGTTAGTGGGCTCGCCTTCGATGGGCCGCTTATGAGACCTACATTAAACGTTTTTTGAGCACGGACCCATGAGCAAAAAAAAAGAAGGAAGCAAAAAAAAAATTCTCCTTTCAATATCCGAAAAGTCTTTGACTATATTGTGTTTGTTGCTTTTCGCATCCGAACCTCAAATATATTACTGCCCTTTGGGCGTGCGGCGACTTACGTGAGAAAGTTAACATCGATTGGGTCGTCAAGACCGCCCAAATAAAAGAACATCAACGATCTTGGCTTCAAATGCCCTACAACTTCTCTCACATAACGTCATTCTCTTTCTGGCAACTTTCAAAAGCCACTCTTTTTATCTATATACAAGGTTTACTTATCTTTCATACCTCCTCTCTTCTCCAAAAAATCTTTGGCCTCGTTCACTTTTGTGGCCAAAAACGACGATCCACCTTTATCGGGGTGGTTTGCCATCATGAGCTTTCTGTGTTGTTCTTTCAATTTTGCCTTCGAAAGCGTACTCTCTTTGAGGTTCAAGATCTGCAATGCTTCCTTCGCACTCATCTTGGCCCCAAAGGTTCCCCTGATGAAAGCTTTACCTTTGATCCCGGGTTGATTGGATTTTACAAAGCTCGAAGCAAAGTATGCTACACCAAGAGCACCAAAACCAGTCATCCATGGGTGCTCTCCCATCCAGTCGAATGTCTTGTCGAAGTACCATTCAGCAGAACCTTCAACGGCCTTTTTCTTCTGCAAATGTCCGGTATATGACTGCTGTTGTGTGTTTTGGTTATCTCCCGGTATTGGTAGCGTTGGAACCTCCATTGTTGTGTATTTTCAGTTGGAGTGGATTTGTACAAGACTGGAGGGCTGGAAAATATCAGGTTGGAGAGCGTCTAGTCACGTGCGCGCCATCAACCAAGGCCTATGGTTTAGTGTATTTCTTGGTCTGAGCTCTGAAACGAAATCACAGAAAATCAAAGTAGTCTTCAAACTGCAATCGATAAAAATATTGCCTAGTTTTACAAAGACACTCCTAATGTCTACTGCCTCTGATCACAGTATCTTCCCAGCCTCGCCTCCCTGCACCCGTGCACCACACTCAGACGCTATCAACCATAGCCTCACATTTTTTCCATCTCATCTCATCTCCATCTCAGAAGCGTTTAGCATTTGGATCATTCCATCCCATACACATATATCACATAATAACATCACACTATGAGAATCTACTCCTGTCATTTCTGCTCGGCGCCGGTATACCCGAGTAAAGGCATGATGTTCGTCAGAAATGACGCCAAAGAGTTCAGATTTTGCCGCTCGAAATGTCACAAAGCATTTAAACAGCGCAGAAACCCTAGAAAATTGAAATGGACCAAGGCGTTCCGTAAAGCCGCAGGCAAGGAGTTGGTGGTAGACTCTACCTTGACTTTTGCCGCCAAGAGAAACGTGCCTGTGAGGTATAACAGAGAGTTGGTTGCCACTACCTTAAAGGCCATGTCCAGAATCGAGGAGATCAGATTGAAGAGAGAGAGAGCCTTCTACAAAAACAGAATGAGAGGCAACAAGGAGAGGCAATTAGCCGCCGACAGAAAGTTGGTGGAGAGCCACCCCGAGTTGTTGAGAGTGAGAGACGTAGAGTTGAGAAGAAAGGCGGAGAAATTGGCTGCAAAGGCCGAAGCCGCCAAGGAGGCAGTTGCCGAAGACGAGGACATGATGGACGTGGAGTCTGAGTCCGAATCAGAGTCTGAGTCTGAATCCGAGTCCGAGGCTGAGAACCTCAAACAGAAGGTGGTTCTCAAGGCGAAGAGAAAGGCCCGGGCATAGTGTACATTAGGAGAATTTGGGGAGCGTCTTGGGGATGAAATCTGTTTATTTGTCTTATCGGGCGTTTTTAATTTAAAATTAAGAGAACTTGGGAGGCCTATATGGAAAAGTAGAAGAGGTGCTGTTCTTGCATTAGGCCAGGCCTGCGTCTGGTCAGGCCATTTTTAATTGATCTCGATAGTCAGAACTGTCGATCTGCTTCATGAATATCAGAATGAGCCTTTTCATAAAAACAGCTCTTGAAATTTACGAGCAACCACTTTCACCAAAGAGTCCTCTCATTATGACCTAGTAATATACTGGTAAACTGTATTAAGCTCATACGCAGGTTCGTTTGTGTGCTCTGGCTTGGGCCCCACCTGTATTCCTCTCAACGTCTTCATCATTCAATCATTCACTAGTTCCTCACTCTCGAAATAATGGGCCAATATGGCTTTTGCAGCGTATTCGAGGTCTGTAGTGCTTGATCTACACCGTTCTCTCCAATCTCAACCAGTGCTGGATCCAGTACGTAATTGTTCTGTCTCGAAGCTTGCATCATCATTCTCACGGTATTGAGATGTTCCTGGCTGTGAATCTGGTGGAATTGGGCTCTTTTTAGTGTGCTGTACAGACTCTCAAAATCGTCACGGCTTCTCTTATGCGACGTTCCTGGGGTTGGGGGAGGTGTTAGCGTGGCCGCGGGCGGGCTGTATGAAGTTCGGTAAGGTGCATCCATTTTGTGTTTTCTTCAAGTGTACTTGTTTGTTAATTTTATTTGTGTTTTGGATTGTGGGATTTCAGTGGCTTGGTCTATAAGAAGAGAATGTGAAGTCAAGAAAAGTATCATCAGAAGTCGCGTTAGGCCATGTTCCACGCGACGCGACTGGCCTCAATTTAATAGACGATTGCAGATGTCAGATTCGTGGTCCATCGCACTTCTGCGAAACTTTGGCCCTACGAGTGCGCTCAAGCCCACCTGAATTGGCTCTGGATTGATACAAGGATAGTGTATATGAGAGCTACCGAATTCGAGGAAAAAGAAAAGACAATATTGAGATTTTCATCAAACATTAGTTTTATATACACTGTAGATTCTCGCAAATGATCAGACACGGATGCAACACACGGGTGCTACTGAAAACAGAGAGCGAAACCACTGTATTCGTGAAGGGCTCCACTCCTTTTGTCTCTGCGCTAAAAAGAATTGACAAGTTGCTCGAAAAGTTCGACAGACTGCCGGAAAACAACAAGAAATATCAGAATGGAGACTACAAAAAGGTGAAGTTTTTGCTAGTCAAAGCCATGGGTTCAGCTATGGAGAAGGCTGTGTCCATTGGACTTCATTATAAAGAGAAGTCTGGTTACCAAATTGACTATTCGACCGGAACCGTGAAGGTGGTCGATGAGATTAAGTCGAAAGAGGTCCATAAAACAAGAGACGATAGTGATGAGGAGACGGAACTACGAGGCAGAGATGTCAGCTACATTGAGGTCAAGATCTGGCTTAAAAGAAAATAGTTTCGGGGTTGTAATCTCGATATTGACAGCAATCAATGCCATTGTGAAAGTTGCGGTTTTCCCCACCTATAGGAGCTGAGGCTGTTTGAGTTTCTTCAAACATGCTTCTTTGATGTGCAAAAGCTCCACAACATGGCGCTCCACCTTGGTGCTTTTCCTCGTTTTCCGTCCAGCGTTTTGAAAATCGGCTTTGAGATCGTCGTTGTGATTTTCGTCACCTAGATCAACGCCAAAGAGCTCTTCGCCTGTCTTAATAAGGTCGAGGCACTGGTCGTATTTTTGCATGAAATATGCTTTTTCGCATGCATGTAGAATGTGTGTCCTATCCAATCTTTGCTCTGGATCTAAACGTGCCAATGTGGTTTTGTCATGTAGCCAGTTGTCGGTATTGATCTGTGGACCCGTGGTTTCAAATTGGGCCTTTTGCTCTTGAAAGTCCTCCTCGGTCTGCACTTTTCTTTGTTTCGGCTTTCTCTCAGTTACTTCTAGCTGCCTCAGACTTGCCTTTGTGGCTTCTAAAGAATCGCTGATTATTTTTGCAGCGTCATCCAGCATCTTGTGTGAAAATCCTCGACATGAGATTAGTTGATTATCACCTGGGCCAACGCGAGATGAGGTCTTGGCTCGAAAGCGCGGGGCCGAAGCCGAGCGACTTTTCGTGAAAACTATCAGTAATAAGCGGCTTTGAAGTGAGGCTCCCAGGCTCAACGCATTTTTCATAATGATGATGAAATTTAAGCGTTTCCGCACTCTGAAATCAATTATTCAACAAATTTTTAATGCTTAGCAGGTGTATGGAGTCTGCGATGTAAAGTGCAATGGCCCAGCACGGAATTTTGAGCAGCGACCAATGCAGGAACTTTGGTGCTAGAACAAGCTGCGAAATGCCGAGGAGCCGTGTCACTAAAAGAAATTCACAGTCAGATTTGGATCAAACCCACATGGAGTTAAGCTGATCACTCTTCGAGAGAAATGTGTCATGATTTATCTCGACCCACTGAACAGAACGCTCTCACCGCTTTGTTTTCTAGTATTTCCTGTATCGAAATGACGTTTCGTTCTGCATGCCTCGTTGAGTTTCTGAGGCCCCGCATATATTGCCGGTCTGAGAAAGCCGGTCTGAGAAAGCCGGTGCTGCCGGTGACTAATATTTTTCAGAACTTGATTCAACATATTTCACACCCAAAATGACACAGGACAGCAAAGCCAAAAAAATCACCACAAAGAAAGAAGCACTAGAGTTTCTTGGCCAGTACGACCACTTTCTCTTCGACTGCGATGGAGTGATCTGGCTTGATACCGTCGCCATTCCTGGAGTTGTGGATTTCGTTGACTGGTTGCAAAAGCACAACAAAACGATAGCTTTTGTGACGAACAACGCATCGAAATCGAGGAACCTGTATGTTCACAAGTTCAAAGACATGGGGTTCAAGAATATCGAGAAATCGACGATCTACCCTACCTGTTATGCGGCCGGCTTGGTGCTCAAAGAACAACTCAAGATTCCCCATGGTTCCAAAATCTGGGTCTTCGGAGAATCGGGAATCGGGGAGGAGTTGAAAGAATGTGGATACATACCTCTTGGAGGTTCTGATCCCAGTCTCGATACGGAATGGGACCCAGACTCGCCTCTTCTTGTAGTCGATCCTGAGGTCAAGGCTGTCGTCGTGGGCTCTACGAAAAAACTCAACTATATGAGAGTTGCCTCCACTGTACAATACCTTTTGGCCGAAAACCGATCTCTCCCATTCATCGGTGCCAATATCGACAAAACTTATCCGGGTCCAAAAGGTATGATTCTTCCTGCTGGCGGTTCTATCGTGAGTAACATGAGTCATACTTGCGATAGAGACTTCATTAATGTCGGAAAACCGAGCTCGTTACTTTTGGAGACCATTTTGAAAGACCAAGAGTTTGAACGAAGCCGCACCTTGATGGTGGGTGACACTTTGTACACAGACATCAAATTTGGTAACGACGGCAACTTGGGCGGAGACAATGGAGGCACACTCTTGGTTTTGAGTGGCGGTTCCAAGCTGGCCGACTTGGAAAAGATCGAAGACAAGAGCACCGAGCCTGCCTACTATATCGAATCGCTTGGCCACTTGTTTGATTTGATCAAGTGAGGTATTCTGGAGGGACAGAGTGGTCTTTATGTCATCAAATCTTAGATCTTATAGATTATCTTATGTATCGCTATCTTCTGTTCACAGACTAGAAGGGCATGCCTGATCATCACTGCGCATCTCTTAGCAAATCCCGATAGCACTAGTCTTTCAAAATGCCGAAAGTCTACGAAACAAGGATTGGCTGTTCACAAATATAAGACTTTGTTAACCGAAAACATTCTTCCAAACCAACTTCGAGTACTTCATCCTCTGGTTCCCTGAAATCACTCTATCATAGTTCTTCCGGATTCGGGGCCGTGGTGCGCGAATCCGGTGGCAGGTGCAGCCGTAGAATCCGGGGCCAGCTTTGGCCCTACAAGACTCCATACCAAGGACTTGCGTCTTTGTTGAATCTGAGCTTGAAATTGAAATACGTCTGAAACAAAACATACCAAAACGTCTGCTATTAGAATCGAATATGTTGAATTTCACCGGCTCGACGAAAAAGAGGGTGGTGAATCTCGGTGATACCCGAAGTGGCAACAGAGGCCGCTCGTTTCTTGAACAGGCCAAAAGAGACCGCAAAGAGCGGGAATCTGCTCGCGAAAAAGAGAGATGTGCTATCTTGCTTCAGCTGGCTATACGCAGATGGTTCTGTCTTCGTGAAACAGCTTCCGAGCTATATCAGTGCACTCTGCGTAATATTTCCGACGTGGGTTCAGATCGTTGGTGCGCTGAGACCTCTTTTATGATCCGTTTTGGGACACCCGAACTAATAGACCGTGTATATTCTGAAATATTATCTACCTTTGAAGATCCACAGATCACGCTTACTTTGCAGAATGTGGCAGTGCTAAGTCATGCATTGAATATGGGGTTGGCTAGATGTACTTCGTCTTCCTTGGCACTCAGATGTCTCATCAAAGTCATAAGTCTTTACCCAATTCTTGAGCAAAATCAAGTAAACTTCAAAGGCATCATCAAAAACATCACAGCTCACACGACACCCGATTCTGCAGCGGACGCTATAGCTGTGGTCTTCAAAATCAACGCTGCGGATTCCCCAGAAGCTTTCATCACGTTCATGGCACATTGTCCGCATAACTATTTGGGATATTCAGCAGAATATTCTTTCATAGTCCTGAGGGTCATCTCAGCAGAGGGGGCCACAGCGGCACTCGCATCGCTTTCCAGTCACGACCTCGTGTTCTTACTAATCAACGTCTTGACGCTAAATTCAGGTCCGTTTAGCCCTCAAGAATGCTTGAGTCACGCGTTGATACTTGCACATTTACAAGATACCGTTGCCGTGGCATCTACAAAAGATGGTTTTGAAGAACAAGTCATCTCACAAAAGGTCTCAGTAACCCAGAACGATTACCTGGCTTTGCTGGTTCTTCTCACCTCCACATACGTGCGAATGGTGTTTTTGTCATTGAGCCAGGATAACGCAGCACTCTGTGTACAGACGTTGTCGCAACTATTGTATGTGTTCCCCGAGTCCAGAGTGCCACTTTGTATGGTGATGTCTATCACACCGGAACTTCCCGCTTGGCTATACCGTTTTATCTCCGAGAATGCATTATTCGCAGCCTATATTGCAATGACCCCCGGGGAAGAGAATCGTCTCAGGGTGTCTGGCCTCAGAGACAATTTCGACTTCTCTTTTATTAATGCAATCTACACATACAACCAGGTTTTATCGTCGTGGCTTGTTGTTTCAAATGACAGTGAGAGTTTTCAGAATGGAAACTTTCCTTTGGAGAACATTAAACGTTACTGCCACTTCTTGAAGTCACTTTGTTACAGTCTCATCGAAGACTCGCGTGAGCTCGGTGTTCCACAGGCCAAAGACTTGAAGGAGATCTCGATTTCGGTATTGAATCAACTATACATCAAAAACTTGAGGCTTAAGTTCTTGCCACCGCTGCTGTGGATTGTGAGTGGGCTTGAATTACATCTGAGCGATGTGACACTAGAACCGAAAAATTATTCTTCAGACGAAGAAGTGAGTGAAGAGACATTAGGGAGCTACAAACCAAAAGCGACTTTGCGGTCGAAGTCCAGGGTAAATTTTGAGTTGGAGATCTTAGACAAAGTGCCATTTTTTGCGGATTTTTTGACGCGTGTCGAGATCTTCCAGAACTCCATCAAAGCTGACAAGGCAAAAACTGGGCTGGGCTCACAGCAATACTTCTTCAGCTCGGATGTTAATCTGCACAAGTTGCTGGCCGATATTCGCCGAGAACACGTTCTTAATGATGCTTTTGAAAGCTTTTTCAAGCTGGGTAGTAATTTTAAAAACGATTTGAAAGTCACTTTCTTCAACGAACACGGGCCAGAGGCGGGAATCGATGGTGGTGGTTTGACCAAAGAATTCTTGACTTCGGTTGTTGAGGAAGGGTTCAGTCCAAAAAACGAGCTACTTTTGTTTAAAGAGTCCTCCTCCTACAACTTATATCCAAACGATGACATATTTTGGAAAAGCATCAATAACATTGATCTCGCAACGCAGCGCAAGAGGCTCATGTATATGAAGTTTCTCGGTATGATCATTGGCAAGTGTATATACGAGGGAATCTTGATTGATGTCAGCTTTGTGCCTTCCTTTCTCTCCAAGTGGAGAGTTGCACAAAACAATCTGAAGAACTCGGTCGACGATTTGGTGTTTTTGGATCCTGAGCTCTATGCCAATTTGAACAAACTTTTGCAAATGAATGAGGACGAATTGAGAGATCTCGATCTCAATTTCACGATAGACGAGGTCGTCGGAAACGAGAGTTATCTGTTTGATTTGCAGCCACCAAATGGCGTGCGTGAAACTGTCACGACCCTGAACAGATTGAGCTATATTCATAAGGTGTCACATTTTAAGTTGAACCAGTCACTTCAGTTGCAGACTCGGCACTTTCTAGATGGCTTGTTCCAGTTAATTGAACCTACTTGGCTCAACATGTTTGACCCTCTTGAACTACAAATGCTCATAAGTGGTGGGCATGACATTAACCTAAACGATTGGAAAGCTAATGTCAATTACGGGGGGTACTTTGATGACGATGAAACAATCCATTTGTTTTGGGAGGTCGTGGAAGAGATGACCCCACATGAGAGGTGTGATTTGGTCAAATTTGTGACCTCTGTGTCCCGAGCGCCCCTTCTTGGGTTTGGTGCAATGAATCCAAAGTTTGGCATAAGTTATGGTGGATCGCCCGAGCGATTGCCTACAGCGTCCACGTGCATGAACCTACTCAAGCTTCCAAACTACACAGACAAGGAAGTTATTCGGCAAAAATTGTTGTACTCCATTTACGCCAACTCTGGCTTTGATCTTTCTTAGGAATTTGATCTAAGACTGGGTAAAAGAACACTTTGTGCACTTATATTCAGTATATTAACGCCAACTCCGGCTTTGATCCTTTTTAAAATTATTGGGTAAGAGGATACTCAGGGCACTTATCTCCAGGGCTTATCGTTGCTGTCAACAAACTGCACAGTGGAGATTTATACTGTTCAACCCGCGAATCACGATAAGCACGAGTCCAGTCTAGACCATAATGAGCGCTATCATCCTGTCGGGGAGGGCTCTCCTGCTTGGGCGCAATTTCAACTCCAAAACATTCATACATGGTTTTCGATATTTGCATGTGTCTCGTACAGCTCGGTTCGTGAACCCGTTGCTTCCATTCGACGTGCTTGAAGAGCTCGATAACGATGATGTCAAAGATAAGAACGAGAAGCTTGAGAAGCAAAAGAGATTGATGAAAGATAAGTTGAAAAAGGAGATCGTCGATGAATTGGAAGGGAAGAAGGCAGAACAAGACGGTGAAAGGGGTGAAAACAGGGAAGAAAAGGATGCAGCAGATGGTACTTTCCGTGAGCGAACCACCCAAATTCACCAAGTAGGTCTAAACCAGAATATAATCAATCATCCAGCGCAGCCCGTTGATTGCGAGAGTCAGTCGAAAAATGTAATTGATCATGAAGAAAGCGCTGCACCAAATCCTAACAATATCAATGGTGGAGGGCCTCCCGATTCGGGGAACAGTAAGAATGGTAGATCTGAGGAACCCGAGCTGAATCCTGAAACGGAGTCTTTTGAGGAAGAGGAAGAACCTTCGAAGTTTAAAGAGACACTAAAAAATCTTGGAAAGTTTTTCTTCAAGTGTCTCGAAACTATTGGGATCACTCTCAGTTCGGTGGCTGTTTTGGGTCTATCCGGCCTACTCTATCACAGATTTTATAACGCACACGTCTTGGACAAAATCGACCAGGCATTCCAAAAGGGGGATCCTGCCTACCAGCTTGCAATGCACAACAAGACCAACAAACGATCGGATACGGAGCTGGAGCATTTGGACGAAGATTTGGCCAAATTCTGGGTTGAAAGGCCACAGCAAAAGCTACTCGATGACATTGTGACAGGCAAAATAAGAGGCAGGTACTTCTTGGTGGTGGGCGAAAAAGGCACTGGCAAAACAACTTTGATCATGGAAGCAATGAAGAAAACCGACGGAAGCAATGTTGCTATCTTTGATGCTCATGCTGATCCCGAGATTTTTCGCATCAGACTAGGAAAAGCTCTCAATTTTGCTTACAACGAGGACTATATCGGGTCACTTTTTAGCATAAGAGGCCCCAGGGATACCACCGCATTGCTAGATATCGAGCGAGCTTTCAACAAGCTAGAGGAGCTAGCAATTAAGCGAAGAATTCATGGCAAAAGCGAAAAGCCTCTTATTGTCATCATCAACAATTCTCACTTGATCAAAGAGAACGAGGAAGGAGTCAAACTTCTCGAGCTTTTGCAACAAAAGGCCGAGAGCTTGTCTGGGAGCGACTTGGTCACCATGGTCTTCAACAGTGATGACTACTGGGTGTACGAAAAGCTCAAGAGATTGGGCACGAGGCTAGAACTCATCAACGTTCGCGACTTCAACAGAACCGAGACGGTGAACGTCTTGCAATTCATCAGGGGCAAGTACTACCCAAGTACAAAATATCCAGACCTCGCATTGAAAGAAGACCTCTGCCACAAGATCTACGATTTGATCGGCGGACGTCCACAACATATCAGTCAAGTCGCGAGGCACCGGGATGTGATCAAGGCTTGTCACGAGATCATCGATCGCGAAAAAACGTGGTTCTTGAATCAATGTGGGCTCTTAGGAGAAGAGATGGACGATGATGTCATGGAGTCTGGAAAATTCTCGCTGAGCGCAATGCTTCTCATGAAAGAGTTTGTAGACATGGACCGTCAACGAATGAACACTCTCATCTCCGACGAGCTACCAGCTTCAGAAGACTTATTCAAAAGCCACCAGCTACCAGAATTGCCTTTGTGGAGAGCTCGTCAAATCATGACTCGAGCGGACTATATCCAGCAGTACGACAATCTCAACATTTTCACTGTTGACTCCGACTCGCGTGTGAGGGCCGACTCGGTTCCTATGATGAGGGCTTTCCATGAAATTGCATCGCAGCCCAATTTCGATGTGTTGTTAGAGGAGACCGTTGAACGCGTGGCAGCAATAGAGTCTTTGGGCAGAACCAGGGAAATTGTGCTCAAGGATCTCGTTGAAGGTTCCACGTACGACTTATCAAACAAAAATGGAAAGTCTGTTTTGGAGATGACCAAGAAAAAGGAAAGCGACGACGAGGGTGTGGATACATTCATGGAAGAGATCAGTAAACTAGACCACAGGAGGAAGTGGTGGAACAAGCGAATGGGGCGCTTTGATGAATCGTATCTTCCAGCAAATAGAGGGCCGCCCCTGAAAAGAGACTGAGTCTGATATTTACTCTTTTGGTGATGTATAGAGTAGCTTTGAAGTATAGGCGTCACATTATTTTTTTTGCGAGTTCATAGATAGAAAAGGGCGAAGCGGTTGAGATTTGAGGCATTAGAGAAGTCATCAGATTAATGTAGGAAATCATTACAAAAAAATTAAGTGTCCTTTTGATTCCCATTGTTCTCGCACACAAATCAGATAGTCAAAATAAAGAAAAACACAACTAGATGCTATGAAAAGATTGAGAAAACGAGAGAAAAAACAAGATATAAAATAGTGATGAGCACCGTGTATTTCAAATCATCTCTTATCGAGTTTATTTAAACCGTTACGCTCCAAACCAGAATTGGATGAAAACCTTGGTGCCAAGCCTATTAATTCGGCCCGCAGCCTCCCGGCAAATGCTTACTTCCACGTGTTGCGTTCGGCAGAAATAAAGCCAGAAAAAGTTGACCATTCTCCGACGGTGGCCGCCGGCGTTTCGCGAAAAAGGCATGTTGCAATGCACCTTCAAACGCATATCGGCTAAAATCACGAGCAAGCCAAGCGCAAATCGCAGTGATTTGTCAGCTTGTGCATTCATTTCTTTTTTTTTTTTTTCAAATGGGATTCAGCCTCATAGCGGGTTTGAAAGAAACCGTTGAGACTCGTCAAAAGTAGGATAGATGTCGAATCCCTAGGGCCTGATGTGTTAGAAACCTGGCCATTCGTGAAAAAAGCATGTAGCAACAGTTGCGCGCTTGCCGTATCGCCCGCAAAAATTTACGACATGTGCCACCGATCGCACTAGCACTATCTTGTAGTTGCCGTAAACATGTTGCCGTCAGGCTGAAATCCCTTGTTCGACGAAAAAGTGAATGTATTTCCGGTAACACGCATGTTGGGCCGACATATACGCAAAAATCCAACAAAAGGGGCCCGGAATGCTTGCTGCTTTCAAATACTCGGATGTCCGTGATGTGCAGGAAAGTCGTTGGGCGGTACTGATCCGATGAGGCGATATTGTACAGCACCGCACCGTAAATGCAGAATACATACGGAGCTTTCCGAAGTGGTTACCGTACGTACATAATTGTGAATCTGCTTGTCTATCTAACAGCCGGCTCTGGCCGGCTTTTCCAAACGCCGAGTCGATTTCTAATCAACTTCTAGGCTCCTATTGTCTCGCCACGAACGCGCCGCGCACAGGAGCCGTCATAGCCACGTATCCGTATACCGATCCGCCGTTCCTAATCAGCACATGTCGCTCCCCGTAAACTTGCCGTAAATGAGAGCCGCGATAAAAGAAGAGTTAGCCGGTTTCGTCAACAGCAATACATCCGGATTTGTAAGTTTGCGGGCTCCGCCGCAATAACAATTGGAGAAGCTTCCAATTGATCTCTTTGTGATTTTTTGAAGAGGACTGCGCTGGAATTGACAGTGCACTGATCGCTACAGATCGTGGCCAGAAACACTCACAGCCCCGCTTCTCCTCGTACATTCACACCGGACCGAGTACGGTTTGGAGCGATGGCTAATATGCCGGATCGCTGATGGCACATTCTCGCATTCCGCCGCCGCTGTCGTCTTTGCTCTGGGTACGAGCAACAAGCGGCGAAACCTATTGTTTTCGAGAAGTTCGTCGATACTTTTTTGCTTTAGAAATTGGAGTTTTTTGCCAACGCGTATTCTGAACTTCCTTCTGTGCGGTTCGTAGCCTCGTGTATTTTACCGCGTGAAACGTACCTTTGTTGTCGCATGGTTGGCGGATTCCACCCAGCCCACCTCACCGCAGACGCTTGCCTGTACAGTTCCATCTCGTACGTCCCACGCAAGCGGCGTTTCTCCGGTCGGGTTCTTCGCTTAACTCTTTTTTTTTCGTACTTTCGATTGCTCCTCAGTGGATTTCATTGGCCGACCTCGAAACTTGACGACGCCTTGCCTCGACCTTTAAGTATCTCGGCACCCGGATCTGCATTCTGACTCTGAACCCGATTCCGTAACCTCCGCAAGGACATAGATAACACGCTTAGTGGCTCGTCTCACTGCTGACTTTTGTCTTACGCTGTGATTTCGAAGTTTTTGAAGGATTCAGTAAGTTGTGTCGTCACGGAAGCGATGGATGTTTTCAGTTCGGCGTTGAAAAACCCGGTGCCGCCCACGCGACGGAAACTAGACCTTCCCCAGGATGAGCTCTCCAATGAGCCAACCCTGCCGGAGCCAGGCGCTCGAATGGAAACGATACCCATGAACCCCAACGTATATATTGAGGAAACGTCTCCAAATAATACTCAGTATCCTTCGGAACAGGAGAACATCAATAACCGCAAAAAGAACCTGCGGCGAAGACACCGCAACTCGCATTTGGGGTGCGGGATCTGTAAAAAGCGCAGAATCAAGTGTGACGAGCACCTTCCGCAGTGTCACAACTGTGTCAAAGGCCGACTACATTGCGCTTACTTGAATCTCGATGCCCCGGCCCGTAATGCGTTGCGTTTGGCCCAGTATAATCAGAATCTCCGTGACGAACGAAATGAGGGAGCGCTGCCCAAGACGGGGAATCCTGAAAACAACACTTCCATGATGTACTCTCAGATTCCAGCTAACCAGGTGCCTCCGTACGCTCACTTGGTGCAGGTTCCAGGCGAGGCCCTTCCAGGATATGCCAACAGTAGGATACGCCCTGAGAACGGAGCTAAGCTTATACAAGAGTCGCGAAATCTGCCGTTTAATGCCACCACTCATCCTTTGCCTCAGCCCGGAATGCCGCCCCACGGTCAGCCGCATATGGTGTCTCCAATGTACGTACCTGTAGTGCAAATGCAACCAATGAACCTGGGGATGGGGTACACACAGCTCCCGATGCAGATGATTGCGGGACAACATGCTCCTCAGCTGCTCGTATATCCTTCAGAACAGGCGCAATTGCCGACGCAAATGCAGATGCAGATGCCCCACATACCCCACATGCCCATGCCACCGAATCCTCAACCGGGAGCCCCGCCAATAATGTATCATCAAGCCCCCGCACACGAGGCCCGGGGGCCCGTCAACCCGGTCTCGGGTCCTACATCCAGCACTTTTATGGCACCCATTCAAAGGCCGTATGCCTACGTAAATCAGGCTTACAGTGAAAGTCGCCCGGCTCAGCCACCAAACCATCAACCCCCGGATATTGTGGTGCTGGCTCCTAAGTACACAGTGACAAGTCCGCCGCCAGTCCTGCTGGGCGTGCCGCACGTTGCGCCATTTGTCGCTGCCAGTTCTGAACCTTTCGTCAAGTCTGCCTCTACGCCCAGCTTGCCTTCTTTGAACTTGCCAAGCTCGCACCTTTCCACTGCCAGTGGTTCCAAGGAATTGGACTTGCCCTCTGTTGATCTGTTTCTGAACCCCACGTCGCTAGAAACGAGCCCACTTCTACCCTCCATCGCATCCAGCACCAAGTTGCTCAATGGCGACGCAAACGTGCGAGATAATTCCATAAAGCTTGCTCCTCTCAAGGTTGAGGAGAGCGACAGCAAAAAAGTCTCTGGCAAACGCAACGTCGCATCGAAAGATCCCGAAAAGATCTCCTCAATCAAAATGCTTCTCTCGTAAGGCCTGATGGTATCGCTACAAAGGCACAAATCTGCTACAGTGCAATCGTTCAAAAATGAAGGTGTTGGCGTAAATCTACGTTTCTCGCCCCGAAGTTATAATTTACGATGGTTGCTGTCGAATCTCTGTTCTTGCCTTCATCTGAGAAAGTCCCAGCTCTTGCCGCACCACTTGTGACCATGTGTGGGTCCAGCCATAACGGTGAGAAGAAGCAACTGTCCCAAAAAACAGCCAAGGCCATGAAGGTTTCTCGGAAAATATTTATTTTTGGAAATCAGGTTTTTCCACTTATTTAAATTTTATACAGAAAGCAACCAGCTTTTAATAGAGTCTATTACAGTGCATGCACACCCTCGTCTAAAGCAACTGCTGCGCCGCACGTCACACGAACTGTTGTAACTTGTGACAACTCTTGTGTTAAGTGCGTTCTCACAGGTATCTACGCGATCAGTGTTTATAGATAGTTCAGCTGTCTTGGTTTGATCAGCTTAGTCTATCTTTTAGATTGTAATTCCGTCAAAGAGGAAAACTATTTACTACGCCTCATCCGCAAATTTTTCTTGCTCCCGGATGCTCGCGGTCGTGCACT